>PVHX01002237.1:126615-174439 GCA_004024805.1 Geosciurus inauris
TTTTTTTTTTTTTTTTTTTTTTTTTTTTTTTTTTTTTTTTTTTTTTTTTTTTTTTTTTTTTTTTTTTTTTTTTTTTTTTTTTTTTTTTTTTTTTTTTTTTTTTTTTTTTTTTTTTTTTTTTTTTTTTTTTTTTTTTTTTTTTGGAGACTTATACACATTAACAAATGTAAGGTAAAAATATTACTTATTTTTTGAACTCTTGCACTTCTGAGTGTGAGCAAAGAGTTATTAACCAGATAAAGATATTTTTGTAAAACCATGGGAGCTATATTTATAATCATTCTAGTTGTGTGGTACATTGTTATAATTTTTTCCATGGGTTCTCTAAAATTGGTGCTCAATAGTTGTTGGGTGAAGTATCTAATAGACTAGTAAGTTGTAGAGAAGAAGAAAATATGACCAAGCAAATGGATATGTACCCTGTTTAGAATTTTTCTTGTATAACTTCCAATTATATAAGATAATTTAAATAAGTAATTATAAGAATATTTCCATATAAATTAAAACAAACAATTAAATACTCAACAATAAACACATACATGCATACACACATATTTTTTTAATGTCCAGATCTAGAGATTGAATAAAAATTTTAGGATGAAAAAATAGTACTGCTTTCTCACAGAATGTAATATATTTATTTTATATGTATTTCAGAGCAACAGCATCTCCCCAAAGCACAACTGTCGTATGTTGAGTCTCATCCATTAGATTTCCTAGCCAATACTCTTAGAGAACATTGCTAGTTTAGCTTCTTCCCTTCCATTCTTTTTCTTCAGGAAGCAATGCTCTGTTGACCATCTCAGTCAAATTGCTTTTCACTCTAGCAGTTAGATGGCATCAGTGAATGGGAGACAATTGTGAAAAAGAGTGGAGGTGGAAGAGGGCTAGGTCTAGCTGTTCATGGACCTAGCTTTGCTAGATCTCAAGAAGATAGGGCTGGATTTCTATATCCAAAGCTCCAACTTTCTTCCAAAGCTAGAGTTCACTGCTCAACTTTTCACCAATTTTCCATTCACACCTAGGGGCAAAATGGTTTTTAAATTCAGCTAAATCCTAGATGCTTCAGTCATGTCTTACCTTTAATATTGTCCACAACTTTCTATAGTTTTTTTTATTGAACACTTTTTATTGCCATTTTAATTTACTGTAACATCCCTGACTGATAGAATGTCAATATACTTTTTCAAACACCACTATTCATAATTATTTGAAAATTTTCATTCATGAAACAAACCTTAAGTACCAATAATTATATAAATAAGAATAGTTTAGGGATCACTGCCCTGTACTCTAAATTTACCTAACCTTTTAAAAAAAAATAACTAAGATTTGGTCTCTAATGAGACTATGGAGAGGACTTCCTCCATCCTAGTATTTATTTTAAGAAAGTGACATTTAAATATTTTAAAGAATAGGCATAATCAAGTGAACCCAATTATTAGAGTTTCACTTGATTAGAGTGAAATAACCTAATGTAATTTCAATAACCTAAGGTTTCTGTTTAAAATTTTCCAGTATATCTGAGTAGATTAATAAAGTCATAAAAATCACTTGAGATTAGATATCAATATTTACTCATTGAAAATATTTAAGATATTAAATACTTAACAAATAACTTTCTTGAAATTATTTTAACATGTTCTTGTACTTGTTTGCTTTAACAAAATAATATTTTTCCTTCCTCATAGATAATAATAATGCCCTTTGAAATTATAGAAATTACAAATTATTTTTCAGTGTTCTATAAATATGGCTTGTCACAGGTAGACAGGTAGCTGTAAATTACCAATTTGAGTTTTCTCGCCTACTCCAATATGGAACTTTAATCATTCCAAGAAAGAGCAAGTTAATCAAAAAATTAGAAATAAAATAAAACATCCTGTCCACTTCATGGAGAAGTCATCCTTAGCACTGAATCCTCGATGACTGAGACAAAGTTAAATTTGGAGATTCTAAGAATTTGAGCATTTGAGTTTTCAGGCAGAGGGTTTCAGCTTTCTTACTAGTTCTGTTTATACCCTAAGCCCCAAGTTGGGAGTGATTTGGAACTTTGGATAGAAACAATTTCATGGTAGTTATAGAAAGGAAAAATAATTTTTTCCAATAACAGACTTTGTGTAAACCTTCATTACTCTCTCATGGTATGAATTCTTTTCAAAACCTTCTTAAGGAAAGACAGGAATACTTATTTTTTGACCAGTTGAAATACTATGTATAATCATTGATAAGTCACTTCTTACTGAGAAACCAATTTAGAATAGAAATGGACAGGCAAGCTGCTAACAGTAGAGTAGAGGCTTCTGCGGTGTAGAAGTAGAGAAGAAAAGAAGAACAGCAGGTTTTCACATTAATTTGGTCCATAACCTTGGCACTAAAGTGATAATAGAAATCTCATAA
This sequence comes from Geosciurus inauris, assembly GCA_004024805.1. NCBI lineage: Eukaryota > Metazoa > Chordata > Mammalia > Rodentia > Sciuridae > Geosciurus > Geosciurus inauris. The sequence goes on from PVHX01002237.1 coordinate 129,016, forward strand.
GGTGTGAATGAAGGTCTCCAACCAAGCTAGTGAAGATGTTACATAATACATCAGTTATAAAACCTCTTTTGCCTATGTATGTAGTGAGTGTCTCAGACCTAATAACACTTAACTTACTGGTATTGTGGAGTGGCAGAAAAAGTAAAGATTTTGAAGTCAGATGAGTTGAAGTTAGATATCTGATCCATTGGGTGAGCCATTTAACATTTTTTATTCATGGCCTTTTCATCTGTAAAGTAAGAATATTGGATCTGATCATCTGAAAACTCTCATTGCTCCATAAAATCTATGATTCTACATACATTTAATGATCAAACTCCAAGTAACTTAGATGTGGCATAATGGGAAGAGAAATGGATTTATCTCAAGAGAAAATAGACCAGGTATGGATGATTAGGATACCTCAAATATTATCCCCATGACTTTGTAATCTTGGATTTATAAATGTTAGGATACTGCAAATGTTCTTCAAAATTGGCACAATGATTGTTGTTTTTATTAAAGAAAAACTGAAGGAAACATACAGACATACTTTCTAAACACTATATGAATACAAGAAATCAACAGTTATATTATGGTCTTGAATATTGGGTCCCAAACTAAACTTGAGGTACTTATGTTTAGACTTTCCTTGAAAGTACATATGGCTGGCATTTAAGAGTAGGTGGGAATGTTTTCCTATGTTAATAGCTTATGTAAAAAGATGCTGGAACCTTTGTCACACTGAATTCTTTATTGACTAACAAAGTAAAGCCCACACTAATCTAAACTGGACAAATAAATTTGATTAGAAATAAATCTTAACTATTGCACCAAAGAAACGTAAGCGTTGATTTGGTTTGGTATTTCAACAAAACTTCCTGAGTTATAGAGGTATGCAGAGTAGGAATGAAAAACCTTTTTTTTAATATTATAGGCCAGAGAGACATCACTATGATGAAATAAGCAACCAGAGAAGGATATTAACAGTCCTTGAACTTCAAGAAGCATAAGAACTACGTATCTAAGAGGAGAATGTAGTGGAGCTAGTTAAAATGATAAATTTTAAGGTAGATTTGTCTCTGAAGGGGCATATTTAGTGGTGGAGATAATAGAAAGTTGAACTGAGACCATGTCAATTACTAAGGAAGTTCGAACTAGGAAAAATTCCTATTAAATGGTGATTGTGGTTCCAGGTTGTTCCTTTGTCTCCAGTAGCTGATTCCTCTGAGGGAAAAAAAAATTATCCTCTTTGGAACAGAAAGTAGCAAGAACAAGGTGAAGTATCCAGGCTTCCTTCACTTAGGTGGAGATGTAAGGCTGTTCTTTCTCCAAGTGGGAGAGTAGTATAATATATTTACATATTTATACATATTTATTTGTGATGATACAGTTTAATAATATGTACGTATTGTTTGTGTATGTGTTTTGTTGGTCCTTTAACTATAGTATTCTGTGAAAGGATCAGTTTTGCCTAGTTTGACTCATAATAAGAGTTCTGTAAGTATTTGCTTTGTTTACTCACAGATGAGTAGATTGTTGGATAAAAGCAACAGGTGAGTGAATGGCTGAATGGCCAAATCGAAGGTTGGACACAATGTATTTGGGCAGGAAACAGTAGCTTGGTGGCATGTGGATGTTAAACATTTATATTGACAATATTGGAAATGGGGTTTAGAGCATCAAAGATGTGAAGCCCTATCTCTGCTTGCAGACTCTGGGCTTTTGATATTGTGCCCACTTTCTCAGATTGTCTCAGGAACTGGGGGTGGGGGGTGAATTTCCTTCGTGTTTTTGGATTTAGAAAACTTCTAGTCTTCAACTCTGATACTCTTTTTTTAGCTGTCTGCATTCTGTTTTCCTTGTCCATATCCTCTGAAGTTTTACCTCTTTCCTTCACCTTTCTGTATATCTTTGTCTGGTTACTTTCTATTCAGCTTTGCTCCCAGGAAGCTTTATTTACCTTCTCCCAAAGTGAGTTATTGGTTTTGTGTCTGTTTGTTCCATAACTGTCATAACTTCCTATTATTTAAAATCAACTTCTTTTCAGCTTCTACTAATATGGAAACTCCTTAAGCCAAGAAGCTTGTCTAGCTTTCTGGGTACATAATAGTTATTCAGTAATGATGTAATAAATGGAAAAAATTTATCAATAAAACTCAAATATCTTAATATTAAAATTTGAAAATTCAGAGACTGACACTCGGAGAAAGAAAAAGCACACATTGCCCAATATTATTTGCAATGTAGAAGTTTAGGATTCTATAATACACTAAAGTAAGAAAATTTATCTCTAGTTTTGTCACAAAAATAAATATTTTACATAAAATATTTATGCCTTTAAAATAACATCTTTAGAACTTGTATCAAGTGTGAGATTCTTAGGATCACACACATACCTTGGTGATGTTATGTAGATTAAAAATGATTTTTTTCATGTATTCATACAGCTCTGCAGTTTGTGAGCCTAACCAGCAGGAAGCCATGAGAATGAGTGAGGTGGGAGAGATGAAAGAGAATTTGAAATTAGTGTTGACTTGGTAAGAGTAATAGTAGCATATCTGTGTGTGAATCCTATATTCAGAGGTCAAACCTACCCAGACAATGCAATGAAAGATGACAGCATCACATCCCAATTTGGGTAACAATTATGCAAGAATTCTTAACATACACAGGCTGACAACATATGATAGTCAGAGTATATGTAACGCATCAACATTGCTCCAATTCATATTAGAAATTGAACCAAAAGGAAGAGAGTAAAGATAGAAGGGGTGGAACATATCCAAATATGCTAGAAATCTCAACACAATTGTCATTTACATAGACTTCTCCAGAAAAATGACTTTGAAATTTTTTTTGTAAAACATCGTAGACTACATACAGCATTTACCCAAGCTTCTTCCTATGTCATGTGTGATTCAAACATTTTTAATTTTATTGTGAAGAAATGTTACACAATTTTGTTTACTTGTGATTTCTATATTTTTAGTGAGCTTTTTTTAAAAACAGATGCTCCAAATACTTACTAAAACTCACTACTCATTCATTTCTGGTCAGCTATTTATAAAAGAACTCAAAATTTAAAAAGAAGTTAGGATATAGTCTTTCACAAAATGATGAAGATGACAAGCAGTATTCATACTTGATGGCTCAAATTCCTGCCCTTTGTCTTGTTTACATGAAGCCCTGAAATAAGGGAAAGAGTATTTAGTTGCAATTAAAAGCCCCTCTTTCCCATAATCTCCTGGCACTACCACTGTCTGATTTGCAAATTTTATGACTGAACTAAAGGAAAAATATATCTTTCTTAAAACCAATTTTTATTTTTTCAGTGTGTCCAACTTTCCAATTTTTGCAACCCCACTATTTCTCTAAATTTATCTTCTCCATACATCCACCCCCCCTGACCCCCTCCCCACACCTTTCTTCTGGACTCTAGCATGGAATTCATTAAACGTTTTGTTGATCATCAGGGAATAGTTTAGCATTTTATTTTAAAAATTGTTCTAAATTAGCCTTGAGGGGAAAAATAAAGTGAAATCAAAGTTCTTCTTTGATCCTTTGCTCCATCCTGCAAGGAGAAGATTAGTATGGACCAGGGCAGTATTCTCTGTGGGTGTTCCCTGACATTCCCTGGAATGTTTTAGCACATTGCCTGCTCCTTAAGTGCTCAAGTAACTGTACTCAACTCTGGACTGAGGGGTAGTTAACAAACCTTGTGTCCTAGATTAGTTCTTAAACATTTGATTCAGTCTAAATTGGGTAAAGAATTATCTGAAAATGTTTTTTAAAAATGTATGGATAGTAATTATGGGCCATTTTGCCAGCAACTGCCTTGGAAACATGTAGAAAGAGGCAATCATCATTCTAAAATCTGCTCTTACCTGTAACCTGAGTTTTATATTTCTAATACTCCATGAATTTCATGTTCTTTCCAAACAGAAGTAACTAATTTGGTACATAAACCTGAAAGTGCAACTTTTAATGTAATTGAACAAAAGTGGGGGACAGTTGTTGACATCATTATCTGGCACCAAATTCACAATAAAAGAGTGTGGAGAATTTACTAGCCCTGTGAATCCTGGAAACAGAAAATGAAGTAGGGTCTATACACATGTCCACTCTCTTTGTCATCTTGACCAAGTAGATGTTAGTTAGTTTCTGCTGTACAACTAACTAACCCCAAATGTAATGGCTTAAAATAATAGCAATATTATTTAGCTGACAATTCTGTAGGTGGGTTTGATTGTTGTTCTGGTCTAGACTAGTTCTTTCTGGATTCTCTCACTTTTCTATGGTCAAGGGGCAGCTTAACTGAGGTACTGGGTGATCTCAGAGGCCTCAAGACTGCAATGCCACATGACAGGTAATTGGCAGCCTGATGGATCCTCTGATGACATGTGTCATTTCAGTCACATGTTAATTCAGCTTTGCTGATATAACAATCTCAGATTTCCAAGCACAGATAGAGTAAGCTCTGAACTATTTTCAAATTTTACTTGTGTATATGTATTTTGTAACATTCCAAAGGAGAGAGCAAATCAAATGGTAAAGTGTAGATATAAGCAGTGGAGAAATAAACTCAATCTCTTAATCAGAAGAGCTTCAAGGTTACTTGAAAACAAAAAACAAAAAACAATGGTATACGTATGGGAAGGTAAAAATCCACAACTACTTTTCTACTTTTGCAGTCTACACTGTAAGCTAGTTGCTATGAAGCCTAACATTGTGTGGAATAAGAAGTCACCAGTAGCCACTTTTCTATCTTTCTACCTTTTTCTTGGAAATCTCAGAGCATGCCCTCGATCATCACAAAATTTATAGAGAAAAAATATTATCTTTTCATATCCCTCTAGTTTTCTGTGTAAATGTTTTCCACTACTGATCAGAGGGGTAATAATGCTATATGACTTAATAATTCTATGTCATCTTGTTGTTCCAAGACATCTCTAGAGTTAAAAACAATAAAATAATATTTTAATTTTAATAAAATCAAAGCATCTCATGGTATTTGAGACTCAGTATCTACATAACAGAATTATAATTTCTTTCTTCTTAATGATGTGATTTATGAGTTGTTCATACGCTTAAGCATCTCTGAAGAATTTCCAGGAATCTAGTGACTGATATCTACATTAATTCCCCTAATAAATCATAACTTTGAAATAGTTATCTAAGGCTTATGTGGAAGTTAGATAACATGAAAAGTCTTTACAAAATATTTAAATGCTGAGGGTACTTATAGAATACAAAGAATAACTTATGATTTTCTCATAATAAACTCTCTGGAGATGGGATAACAATAACTCTCTGGAGATGGGGTAACAATAACTCTCTGGAGATGGGGTAACAATCAATAAGTGGATTCTTTCCAGTTGTTGATGAGCTTGCCCATTATATTATGTCTTCTTGCTCATTGTACTTATTCAAATTATTAAATTATTGTCTATGATATTAGAGAGAGAAGAAAGGAAAAGAAAGAAGAACAATGAGAAAAGATGACTTACTATAAAATGTAGTAGCTACCTTGCCATGATTTTTTCAAAATGTTTCACAGATAAGTAAAAATGTCTAAAATTTTTTTAATAAGAAAATAAAACTATGGGTAACAAAATAGTTTGAGAGGTAATGCCTATAATTTCCTTCCTTTTTAGATATTCATCATATATATCAGAATAATTAAATTATCTGAAAAATCATTAAAAACACTTCTCAAATGAACTTGATCAGATCAGCTTGTCCCACTTTAAAGAATAGGAACTAGAAATGGAGTAGGAGCAGGAAGTTGATGTTTCTATTCACAAGCAGCTGTGGAGGTCATTGGACTTCCTTTCTCTATAGTACGGTAAAACTTAGCTTCAATCTAAGATTTGTCCAATCCAGAAAGAAGAAAACTAGCTGAGAATCCCTATCCCAAGGGAATCACTATACAGATTATTGTGAGCTAAAGGGAAATAATTAGGGAGAAGTTAGTGATTAGAAATTTCAACCAGTCCTTTGGTTTCACCATTAAATTTAGTCTATTTTCCACTATTATTCAGTGTTCATTCTAAAGTATGCATGATTATCTTAAAACTTAAGGATAGTTCAGGGAGGATTTGTGACTGTATATATACCATTGTTGAAGAATTACTTATTCTGCATTAGTACTGGGTAAGGAAAAGAATGGCTACCAAAGGTACTGAAGGTACTAAAGGCTTCTAATGATTTCTTCTTCTGAAAGACAACTTCCTAAGATTTTCATATAAATGACTTCTATGGCTTGTACATCATGATTTACCCAAAATAATTTTATATTATGTAACAATAATTTAAACTGGCTACAAAATATTAAGGCCTTGCCATTCTTGGCCCTCCTTCACAGTCTTCATCCATTCTTCATCCAACGTTAATTTCTGTTTGAACACTACAACTTCTCATTTCCAGTGAGACTTATGTAATGAAACCACCACTTCCATGGGTACCTTCTCAACCAACACACATAACCCACATACATATAAACTACGAGACTCCAAGAAAAAAAAAAATCATGGCTAGTTTTTTCACTCTTTAATTTATTACAAAATAATTTCTACTTAGATTTTTTTAAGTCCTTGCCTACTTAGATCTTTTTAAATCGTTTAGTAGATAGTTTAGTTTAATGTTACAGTGTAAAAAAAAAATATCTATAGATATAGATATAGATAGACAGATACTCATTAACCACACTTCTTACTCCTTTATCTTGGTCATAAATTAAGATAGACCTAAGTCTCAGAGTTAACAATGGGCACAATGATAGTCACATTCTTGGATTGTGGTTTGGTTTTATTGCAAATTTCCTGCCCAGTGCAAGTTTGGGGTTTTGTTTGCATTTCAGAACATTTGGCAACAAGAAGGGCAAACCAAGCATATATACACCTCTGCTTCTGACTGGCTTTTATATCTCACTCCTTGATGTTTGTTCTACTCTATACTTTCTCTGGCTCATTTCTGTCAAAACTTCCAAGCCAAAAAAAAAAAAAAAGAATTTATGTCATTGGCTTTTACTCTTAAGGGTCAGTCATACTTGTCTCAGATGTTCAATAAATTTTACGTGGAAGCATTGCATAATAGCCAGTAATTAAATGTATTTATCATACATATAGACCAGCACCTACCTCATTAGAGTCATTGAATATTTTTATCCAATGAAGAAAGAATATGATCACGTAGTTTAGTAATAATCTACTATTTCCCAGGTAAATAAATATAGATTCTGTAAGAATTTCTTCATGCACAGGATAATCTTTGTTAATTTTCTTATACATGAGCTTGATGATCATAAAATATTTCTTCTCCCTATTTTATTTCTTAGGCCTTCTTCCTTTCAACATAAAAATCTGTAGAGATGCACCCCTGCTCACAATGAAAACACTATCTCATGTTTATATCAAGCATATTTCATAACTCATTGACTACATCATAAGAATATCTCAGTTCACATTAGAAAAACAAAAAAGGATCATCTAAAATATTTTTTCCACAAATAAGAAGGGTCTCATATCCACATAGATAATTTCAGTTATTTACAAAGCAATCAAATTAATTAGAAAGCTATGAATTGTATGTCATTTGTTTTTACATTCAGTGTTTCCAAGACTTCTGAACTAGTAATCTCAATGAATAAATGAAATCTTTCTAATAAGGAAATGGAGTGAAAATTCCCACAAACACAAGAGTCTGTAGTTATTGCTGCAGATTCAATATGGAAGTCTGGTCTACAAGTGCCTCACTTAACCATGATTTAAGAGGCTGTCCACCACATACCAATGGATCTGGAAGGCATTCTATCACTTAGCTTCCATCTTAATTCTTGTTCCAACAGGAACTCATTTGGATGGAATGTAGAAAACTCACATAGGTATTACTCTTTGTGATATTAAAGATTATTGATATCACAGAACTAATAATATAATGTAATATTCTCTCAATCTGGATGTAAAATTATATATTCTTCCTATATGGCATCAAAATGATTACCAAATACTTCTTTTCACTTTATGTAATTAAAATCAGCCAAATCTCATCCTTTAAATGGAATGATTTAAGTTATATGTAATGCATTAGAACTGAAGAACATGTTGTATTTGGTTTTTCAAAATTGTTCACTATCATCTGAACAACGGTTATAAATTGGTCATAACCATATTAAACAGAAATTTTCCTGGAAGGTTAGGTATTTTAATGCTCATCTTGGCTTGATGGTCTCTTTAAAAATAGGATCTATGTTGAAACTCAGGTAAGGGCCTACGAACATCTGTGCTAATAGGTTGATGCTGTAAACAGTACTGGTTATCCATCATTTTCTCCTTTATTGAGTTTTCTAAGTTGTATCCAGCAGTATTCAGCAAAACTATTTTAAACAGTAGGATTATGAACAGTTAAGAATGATATATTGAAAAATGTGGTACTCTTTATTTATTTTTTTCATTTTGACTTTTGGGCCTGCCTATCTATGCAATCCATTCTTCAAAATCATATGGAGAACTAAGAACTTTCAAGGAAAGAATTGGAAACTTAGAGAATTTCACTGAGACATTTGTACTAAGAATAGTCAGAAGGGACAAAAAAAAAAGAGTACCATGTTTCTAAAGGATACCATCTTGAGCTGTGATCCTGTCAGTTCTTAGTAGTTGAGTAGGGTCACTTCCTTTCAACGACTGTCAGTTCTCTGGAGATAACATAAAGGATTGGGAGAAAATGATGTTCGTGAGTTTTTAATAAGGTATCACCTTATTCATCTTTCAATCTTAATCTAGAGATCTTTTGACCATGTTAACATTCCTAAAATAATATAATGTTTAAAAGTAATATTGAAAATATTATTGGAAATAGCTGGGTATGATTTTGAAATTATTTGTGTATTCTTACAGCATCATTTATAAATTGGTATGTGATTATTACTTGATATGTATAGCGGGCATATTCCCATCAGAAAGTTTTGTTTTCTACATGAAAATAGATTAACAATGAACATCTTTGTAATTTTCCTTGTCCTTTATTTGCCATCTTTTTTCTTGATAACAAAGGGGTGAGGAATAAGGCTATAACAGATGATTTAAAATAAATAGATAAGAGCAATTCTGAATCAAAAGACAGAGGCGATATTGAAACTAGAGCACAAACTGTTTGGGTAGGCACTGAATAATCTGTGTGGTGCCATCTCTACACCACAGAGTAGGACCTATTAGTGCATGTGGGGCACACAGGAGCACTAGCTTCAGTCCAGTATCTTAGTTACTGCTCTTCTTTTAGTAACCTTGTTTTCGTAAAGAAAGAACCACATGCTTTGTTCTCTTCTCCCCCTATACTTCAGTTAAAAAGATAAAGCTAGCACTCTTGCTATTTTGGTTTCTACTTATAAACTTTTGATCAGTTACCATACTTGGCAACTAAAAAATAAAGGATAAAATAGTTATATCTCTCCTCATACCTCTGTCTATATCAGAAAAAATATTTAAAAAGTTGTGGCAGCTATCCCATGAAAATTGCTGTCTTGAAATCTCTCTCTCTCTCTCTCTCTCTCTCTCGCTCACACACACACACACTCCTAAGACAATTTTGAGGTTATATACTTTTATTGGCTTATTCTATTCTTCATTTATTGTTCCTGGGTTCTTAAGTAGTTTATGTTTTGTTTTTATTTCCCTAGATATTCCCCACAAAAATCAAAAAGAACTTTAAAAGATGCAGAGCTAAGTTTATGGCCTGTCTTGAAAATTAACATTTTCTGTGCCCTGAAAATTTCTCAAGCTTCATTATTTACTTCTACATCCCCACTCCCTTTTCTCTACCATGTGTATGAACATATGCTTTTTAAAAAAAAAATGTTGTAAGCTGTTGTAAATTACTGATTTTCACATTTTCTATTTCTGCTGTTAGAGATTTTCTTCCTGGCCCCATCTGGGTCCAAAGCTCTTCATCTATGTTCTGATAACAATGTGTGCTTCTGAACTTGACCTTATCTTAGCTCTCTTCTCACACCTGAGATTAATTTGTATTTTGAATGGAAAGGAAATTTCTCTGTGGATAGTATATATTTCTGAATTTTCAATATCTAACAGAAGGCTTAGCTTGGAATATATGGATCAAATAAATACATCCAAACATGAATGGTGAAAAATAAATAATCCTAGATGGACTCAAGAAAAGTAGTCCTACCATTGGAAATTTTCTAACCTATAAACAAATATCCTTCACAACCCATGACAAAATAAGGCTCTTTGCTACTCTTAATATGTTTAGGTCTTTTCTCCATGAGGTTTTGCAAGTTAGTCCCCTAGGCTGAAGTATCCCTTAGCATGTACAACTATTTTCAGGCATAAACTTTTAAGTGTACAGAGACAGCATTTTGGTGGTATGAGTTTAGAAACTTTAAAAACTTTCTGAAAAAAAAGATTTCCTTAGACAGATACATTCATTCTTGAAATTGGAGAATTGCACTTGTAACTCAGAATTTTAAGATGCAAAATATTAGCACACATTGCGTAGTTTGCCTTATCTTTAGTGTCCTATTTGTCCCTGACTAAAAGTGTGCTTTGGAGAGCACAATAAGATTGAGTTTCATATCCTGAACTGTTTATTTATTATTGTAATATACTGAACTAGAGTCTTAATTATTCAGTGATTATCTCATCTGTGAAAAGATAATAATAATAATTCTATGATATGAGAAATAATATAGCATAGTAGAGGGAAAAAGTCATCTGCTAGAACAAACTTGCCTGTACTCAAATATCCAATAAATAGGTTCATATGCTGTGAGATCTTAGATGTATTACTTAACTGCTCTAAATCAGACTTATTATGCATTTGTAAAGGAATAAAATTAACAGTAGTTCTGCTATTAATAGCAGAAATATGTATCTTATTGATTTGTTCTGAGGATTCACAGAGTCAACTCCAGAAAATAATGAAGAGTCAAAAGTTAACTAAGATTCTATTGTTTCACTCTCACTGTAAAGAGTAATATTCAAATGTTTCCTTTTTTGTTAAGAACCTAACCAAATCTTATCCTTCATAGAATAGAAATTTTAGGGGCTTGGATTGTAGCTCAGTGGTAAAGCACTTGCCTAGCATGGGTAAGACACTGGGTTCGATTCTCGGCATCACATATAAAATAAAATAAAGGTCCATTCACAAATAAATAAATAAATAAATAAATAAGAAATTCAATACGTTATTCTACTTAGATTTTTTATAGATATTTATTAAGCTCCTTTTAATACATAAAGCATTTTACCTTAGTTTTGAAAATATTTAGAGTCCATTTCCTTCTTCTTCAAAATGTTATCAAAATACTAGTTTATGGAGGGAATGGAGTCTCTTGGTGATGTTTATAAATTCAGTGCTCCAGATTGTGAATTAAAGTCACATCATTTAGAATCCATTTTATTTTCGTTGTACAGTAATGAATCCAAGAGGCTCATGTGAAAGAATTTGAATTTAATATCCTGCACCCCCCAAAAGCCATTAATTTTATAATACAGGAGATAGCAACAGGATAATAATTCTTCTCTCTATTCATAAGTTTGGGTATGAGCAGGAGGTAAAGAATATAATCCCACAGGGAGATCCTCTTAAAGGTGGTAATTCCCAAAACTGTTGAAAATACCTCCCAGTTTAGTAATAGCTTTTAGCTCAGCTTCAAGCTCTGAAACTTATATATAAATAAGTGACATCAAACTTATGCACACTCCAACATTTTTGAGCTTCAGTCATTAGATTTCACAAAACATATGCAAAATATTCTCCAAAAATCAATTATACAGCAGAATAACACTGATATTGAAATATTAATAAAGGTCTTATGAGACTTTAGTTATTTTTGCTCCAAACATAGTAAATTTCTCCTCATGTATTATACATTGTTTAAATTTGTGTAACACAAATAATACATAAATAAATAATTTATTTATAAGAAATACACTTTTTGTTCACCTTTTCTAGTTTCACAGCACATTGTTATTCAGATTCCTCAGATAAGCTAATCTACCTGTGTGTGTCAGCTGAGGACTGGTCAATGTGTACAAAATGTGAAAATATTAAGATTATTTATATCAACTTTTGATACATACTCAGAAGCATTAAAATGATTAATTTAAAAAGAACATATACATATTTGTGTATTGATCTTATTATCCAATCAGTATGTTTTCTGTTTTAAATACAACATATGTGTTTGAATTTAGTACAAAATTGTATAAAAGCCTAACATTAAAGAAAAGCAAAATGCAAGTTCTAAGATCTTAAGACAATAAATAATGTTCTTCATTTGTAAAATAGTTTTCAAAAATAAGCTCTTGGAAATAGGATGCAATGTCATGAGAAACACATTTTTTGCAAAGATGAATCTTACTAGCCTCAAAGGATTATTTCCAGTAAGCATTCCAGAATTCACCAGACTAGCCAACATTAACAAAAAAATCTGAGATTATTTGGTGTATGAATTTATCTGGAAAAGTTTTAGGGCATGTCAGAAATTCATTCATTTATTTCATTTTATGTGAAATAAAAATAAAAGCAAAATGTGTCCCTAATATTCTGTTCAGTCTAAATGTAGTCAGATTAGTTCTTAGATTTGAACAGTATTTCATTTTCACATGAGGGGCTACAGAATAAAATAAAAAATAAACTGACTTTGTTTATCACGGTATTCCTAGTTTTTAAACAAGATGTCCAAAGAATTAGTTTTTCAATAAAATACTATGATATATAAAACAGAAATAATATATTATTTATTTCTCTTAAAAATTATGTCAGCTGGGTGCAATGGCGCAAGCTTGTAATCCCAGCACTTTGGGAGGCTGAGACAGGAGAATCGCGAGTTCAAAGCCAGCCTCACCAATGGTGAGGCACTAAGCAACTCAGCGAGACCCTGTCTCTACATAAAACACAAAATAGGGCTGGGGATGTGGCTCAGTGGTCGAGTGCCCCTGAGTTTAATCCCTGATGCAAAAAAAAAAAAAAAAAAATTATGTCATAAATATGCACAAATGGTATGCTAGTCTACAAAATTAAAGGTCTATTTTGTTTACTCTTGGTCTGGGTAGAAACAAATCAAGAAAATGTACATAGCCATTTGTGCCCAACCATCCTCTTCTAGGTTCCTCTTTAAATTTTTTCCCTCTTTTTAAATTAATTTTAAAAACAGAATAATGCATTTCAAGTCATAGTACAAAGATGAAGCACAATTTTCCATCTCTCTGGTTGCAAACAAGAGAGTCACAACATTCGTGGCTTCATACAAGTACCTAGGGTAGTGATGTCATATCATTCCACCATTTTTGCAACTCCCATTCCCCCTCCCCTCCCCTACCTCCCTGCTACCCCATCCAAAGTTCCTCCATTTTTCCCATGCTCCCCGCCTCCACTCCCATTATGTATCAGCATCTATTAATCAGAGACAACATTCAGTCTTTGGATTTTGGGGATTGGCTTACTTCACTTTGCATGATGTTCTACAGTTCCATCCATTTACCTGCAAATGCCATGATTTTATTCTCTTTTATTGCTGAGTAATATTCCATTGTGTATATATACCACAGTTTCTTTATCCATTCATCTATTGAAGGGCATCTAGGTTGCTTCCACAGTTTATCAATTGTGAATTTTGCTGCTATGAACATTGAAGTGGCTGTGTTACTGCAGTATGCTGTTTTTAAGTCTTTAGAGTATAGGCCGAGGAGTGGGATAGTGTGGTCAAATGGTAGTTCCATTCTACGTTTTTTAAGGAATATCCATACTGCTTTTCAGGTTGGTTGCACCAATTTGCAGTCCCACCAGCAATGTTTGAGTGTGCCTTTTTCACCACATCCTCGTCAGCACTTATTGTTGCTTGTATGTTGTTTTTCTGTTTTGGGTTTTTGTTTGTTTGTTTGTTTATTTATTTTTTTTGTTTTGTTTTTTGGGGGTTTTTTTTTGGTACCAGGGATTGAACTCAGGGGTACTCACCACTGAGCCACATCCCCAGCCCTTTTTTTTGTGTGTGTTTTATTTAAAGATAAGGTCTCACTGAGTTGCTTAGTACCTCCCTGTTGCTGAGGCTGGCTTTAAACTTGTGATTCTCCTGGCTTGGCCTCCCAAAGTACTAGGATTACAGGCATGCACCACTGTGCCTGGTTGTTGCTTGTATTTTGGATAACTGCCATTCAGACTGGGGTGATATAAAATCTTAGAGTAGTTTTGATGTGCATTTCTCTAATTGCTAGAGATGTTGTTGCTTCATATATTTTTTATCCATTTTATATCTTCTTCTGAGAAGTTTCTATTCAGCTTCTTAGTCCATTTATTTATAAGGTTGCTTTTTTTTTTTTTTGTTTTGGTGGTTTTTTGAGTTTTTTATATATCCTGGAGATTGATGCTCTGTCTAATGTGCGTGTGGCAAAAATTTGCTCCCAGAATGTAGGCTCTCTGTTTGCCTCATTGATTGTTTCTTTTGCCGAGAAGAAGCTTTTTAGTTTGAATCTATCCCATTTATTGATTCTTGCTTTTATTTCTCATGCTTTAGGAGTTTTGTTAAGGAAGTCGGGGCCTAATCCAACATGATGAAGATTTGGGCCTACTGTCTCCTCAATTAGGCACAGGTTCTCTGGTCTAATTCCTAGGTCTTTGTTCCACTTTGAGTTGAGTTTTGTGCATGGTGAGAGATAGGCATTTAGTTTCATTTTGTGCATATGTATTTCCAGTTTTCCCATCACTATTTGTTGAAGAGGCTATCTTTTCTCCAGTATATGTTTTTGGCACCTTTGTCTAGTATGAGATAACTGTATTTATGTGGGTTTGTCTCTGTGTCTTCTATTCTATACCATTGATGTATATGTCTATTGTGGTGCCAATACCATGCTGTTTTTGTTATTATAGCTTTGTAACATAATTTAAAGTCTGGAATTGTGATGCCTCTTCCTTTACTTTTCTTGTTAAGAATTGTTTTGGCTATTCTCGGTCTCTTATTTTTCCAAATGAATTTCATGATTGTCTTTTCTATTTCTATAAAGAATAATATTGGGATTTTAATTAGAATTTCATTGAATCTGTATAGCACTTTGGCTAGTATGGCCATTTTGACAATATTTATTCCTCTATCCAAGAGCATGGGAGATCGTTCCATCTTCTAAGGTCTTCTTTAATTTCTTTCTTTAGTGTTCTGTAGTTTTCATTGTAGAGGTCTTTCACTTCTTTTGTTAAGTTTATTTCCAAGTATTTAATTTGGGGGGACTACTGTAAATGGGGTAGTTTTTAAAATTTCTCTTTTAGAGGATTCATCACTGATGTATAGAAATGAATTTGATTTATGGGTATTGATTTTATATCCTGCTACTTTGCTGAATTTATTTATTAATTCTACAAGCTTTCTGGTACAATTTTTTGTGTCCTCTAAGTATAGAATCATGTTGTAGGCAAATAATGATTGTTCAACTTCTTCTTTTCCTATTCTTATCCCTTTAATTTCTTTTGTCTTCCTAACTGCTCTGGCTAGAGTTTTAAGGACTATGTTAAATAGAAGTGGTGAAAGAGGACATCCTTTTCTTGTTCCCATTTTTAGGGGGAATTCTTCCAGTTTTCCCCATTGAGGATGATGTTTGCTTTTGGTTTTGCATAGATACCTTTTACAATGTTGAGTTATGTTCCCATTGTCCTTAGTTTTTCTAGTGTTCTGAACATGGAAAAGTGTTATATTTTGTCAAATGCTTTCTCAGCATCTATAGAGATACTTGTATGATTCTTGACTTTAAGTCTATTGATATGCTGAATTACATTTATTGATTTCCATATGTTGAACCAACCTCACATACCTGGGATAAAACCCACACTATTATAGTGCACTATCTTTTTAATATGTTTTTGTATATGATTTGCCAGAATTTTATTGAGAATTTTTGCATCAAAATTCATCAGAGATATTGGCCTGAAGTGTTCTTTCTTTGATGTGTCTCTGTCTGGTTTTGGAATCAGGGTGATACTAGCCTCATAGAATGAGTTTGGAAGGGTTCTCTCCTTTTCTATTTCATGGAATAATTTGAGGAGTATTGGTATTATTTCTTCTTTGAAGGTCTTGTAGAACTGGGCTGAAAATCCGTCTGGTCCTGGGTTCTTCTTGGTTCATAAGCTTTTGATGGCTTTTTCTATTTTCTTGCTTGAAATTGACCTATTTAAGTTGTGTATGTCCTCCTGATTCAGTTTGAGCAGATCATATGCCCCTAGAAACTTGTCAGTGTCTTCGGGATTTTCTCTTTTACTGAGTATAGATTTTCAAAATAGTTTCTAATTATCTTCTGTATTTCAATATTGTCTGTCATGATATTTTCATTTTCATCTTGAATTTTAGTAATTTGAATTTTCTCTCTCCTTCTTTTCATTAGGGTGGCCAAGAGCTTATCAATTTTATTTATTTTTTCAAAGAATCAGCTTTTTGTTTTGTCAATTTTTTGAATTGTTTCCTTTATTTCAATTTTATTGATTTCAGCCCTGATTTAATTATTTCCTGTCTTCTACTTCTTTGGGCATTGATTTGTTCTTCCTTTTTTAGAGCTTTGAGATGTAATGTCAGGTCATTTATTTGTTCACTTTTTCTTCTTTTAATAAATGCGTTTGATGCAATGAACTTTCCTCTCAACACAGCCTTCATAGTGTCCCAGAGATTTTGATATATTGTATCAGAGTTCTCATTTACCTGTAAGAATTTTTTTTTATCTCCTTCCTGATGTCCTTTGTTATCCATACATCATTCAATAGTGTATTATTTAATCTCCAGGTGATGGAGTATCTTCTATTTTTTATTTTATCTTTTATTTATAATTTCATTACACTATGGTCTGATAGAATGCAAGGTAGTATCTCTGTTTGTATTTGCTACGAGTTGCTTTGTGCCATAACATGTGGTCTATTTTAGAGAAGGATCCTTGTGCTACTGAGAAAAAAGTATATTCACTTGTTGATGGATGAAATATTCTGTATATTCTGAAATATTCTGTATATGTCTGTTAATTCTAAATTATTGATTGTATTGTTGAGTTCTATGTTTTTTTTGTTTAGTTTTTGTTTGGAAGATCTGTCCAGTGGTAAGAGAAGTGTTTTAAAATCACTCAGTATTACTGTGATGTAGTCTATTTGGTTCTCAAAATTGAGAAGGATTTGTTTGATATACATGGATGTTCCATTGTTTGGGGCATAGATATTTATGATTGTTATGTCTTCTTGATGTATTGTTCCCTTAAGCAGTATAAAATGTCCTTCTTTATTCCTTTTAACTATTTTTGGTTTGAAGTCTACTTTATCTGATATGAGGTTGGCGACCCCTGCTTGTTTACACAGTCCATTTGAGTGGTATGTTTTTTCCCATCCTTTCGCCTTCAGTATGTGGATATCTTTTTCTATGAGATGAGTCTCTTGAAGACAGCAGATTGTTGGGTCTTGTTATTTAATCCAATCTGCCAGTCTCTGTCTTTTGATTGATGAGTTTAGGCCTTTAACATTTAGGGTTATTATTGAAATATGGTTTGTATTCCCATTCATTTTGGTTTATTTTTAGTTTTTAACTTTTTTTGTTTCTCCTTTGATTGGTTTTTCCTTTAGTGTAGTCCCTCCCTTTGCCAATTGTCATTATTGTTTTTCATTTCCCCCCCATTTTTTTTCTTTTTAGGAAATCCTCCAGCCAAGATCTGATACAATCCAGCACATAAACCAGTGTGAACCAATCATAGTTACAGAGCTACCAATACCAAAAATTTGAATTTATCCAGTAATTCTAAGATGAAATTAAATGTTTTATGTAAAGTTTTATTTAAGGAATGAATTTGATTAATCAATCTCCTTTTACCCATAAAAAGTTACCTTTATTATCTATCTACATTTTACAAAAGAAGAAACTAATCATAAATGTTTATAAGACATCAAATTATAAACAATTACTAATACCAAAATCAATGTTTATATTTTCAAGAGGAAAAAACAAAAAACAAAAACAAAACAAAACCTAACAACTAGAAGAATCTTTTAGCCATTATCTCAATCTTTTACTTTACTTTTACTATCATTCCTAGAGGACCAGAAATTATTTATCTCTAATATTTCTACATGTTAAAAATGTCATACAAAGCCCATGTAGACAATACTGTATTGGTAGAAGTCAGAAGTATTTCTCACTTATAGGCTTCATAAAGATTTGGTTTAAG
The DNA here is from genome assembly GCA_004024805.1 of Geosciurus inauris. NCBI lineage: Eukaryota > Metazoa > Chordata > Mammalia > Rodentia > Sciuridae > Geosciurus > Geosciurus inauris. Next base: position 147,192 of record PVHX01002237.1, read on the forward strand.
TAACCCCCAATGACTAGAAGTGAGGAGGTTTATGTCCCCCAGTAGTCGTCTATTTCATCATGCTGAACAGGTGGCAGTTAGTGCACTTTCTCTTACTTGCATTGGTCATGGAATTCCATACCCTCTTGAGGAAAGTCTCTAGTAGGATCTCATCGTAGAACAAAAGAAGCAGAAGATCTTGTAGTCAAGTGAGGACCAAAAAATTCAAGGAGCTAACTTACTGCAACATTTTTGTAGGTTTGTTTGATGATTCTTTGATCAGGTCATTCCTATAAAGAATAATTTTTCAGAATGTAATATTGGCTGATTTTAAATGTGCCTTATTTTCAGCTTCCTTGAAAAGAGAATAAAACTCTATGAATGAAGCAAATGTGAAGAACATTCATTGTAGGGGATCTGCCAAAGCCTCCTCATGTATTTTCCTCTTCCTTTTCCATCTCCTCTTCTTCATTCCCTCCTCTTTCTTTCCTCCCTCCATCTCTTCCCCCACTTTATTCTGTGCCTTCTAGTCTTCCTCCTCTTTTTCACTTTCTCTTCCTTTACTTTCTCATTATTCAATGGGGCATCCTGTTGGTTCATTGTTTTATAGAAGCCTCCAATGATTGAAATCATTCAGTAGATGACAAGTACTTGCACACCCTAAAGCTAGGTATTTGAATATTCAGAAAGAATATTTAAAAATTAAAAGATTGCTTTGGTTAGCAATATTCTTGGCCAGATCTTAGTCAACTTGAAGACAGTAGAAACTTCTCTGAGGTTGAAGAAAGTGATAATCAGAACTACTTATAGTTATTGAAGTATACTGGGATTCCTTTGTAGATTCTTAACAGGAAATAGTATTTGGTATAATCAAAAGAGAGCCTCAGCCAGATATTTTACTAGATAAGCCTATAACAACAGAACAAAGGACAATATTACAATAGGGAAAAAAGCTCTTCATCATGCTTTGGGAACTTAACACAAAATGGCTTGAGTTCAAGTACTTCTGGGCTGCTAGGACAAAGTACCACAAAATGTGTGGGTTATAAACAACATAAATTTATTTCTCACAGTTCTAGAGACTAAAAGAAAGAGATCAGGATGCCATCATGGTGAAGTTATAGTGAAGGCCCTCTTCCAAATTACAGATGATAACTTCTCATTGAATCCTCACATGGCAGAAAGAGAATGAGAACTCTCTGTGACACTTTTAGAAGAGTGCTAATCCTATTCATGTGGGCTTGTTCCTCATGAGCTGATCACTTCCCAAAGCCACACATAATATAATCATTGTAAGTGAAGACTTCAATATATGAGTTTTATCAGGACATAAACCTTCAGCCTGTTGCATGGAACATTTGATATAGAGCTGGCAGGTTGTGAGTTGCCAGTTGAGATAGTATCCCCATATCACAGTATAGACCCAGCAGAGTGGTGTGTGTGTGTGTGTGTGTGTGTGTGTGTGTGTGTGTGTGCGTGCGCGCAACAATACAAACTCCTCTGGAAAGAAAATATCAATATGTAGTATCAGTTATATTTAGAGTGCAATTGTAACATTTCAATAAGTTTTCTATCTTTTTTTTCTTTTCCCTCTGCTCAACCTCTGCTCCAGTGGTTTTTCAAACATCAACTAAGTCAGCATAAGGAGCATATGCTATGGACATACCTGGACATGCCAGGGACTCACCAGGTTGCTGTCCATAAGGAACAGCAGCCATTGACTTGCTTAGTCATGCCTGCTTACAATTGATGGGGGCTGTAAAAGGTACCTAATGGTAGGCCTATAATTGATAGAGAACCCAGCCCATACAATTGAGGACTGCAAGGGGCTCAGCCCATGCAATTGAGGGCTGCAAGGGGCTCAGCCCATGTAATCAACAAAGTGGCAACAAGGGACACCTAACAGCAGGCCTACTGGTTATAATTGATAGGGAGCTCAGCCCATGCACATGCACAAAGAAAGGCCCAGTTGCAATTATATTGCCTCACTGGACATAACCAATAGACATTAGCTTTTACTGGGTGTAACCAATCACTAGCCCATACCACCAACTCAGTCCCACACCACCAACTTGACCCACACCACCAAGTTGTATTGTCTGAAGTCATGTCTTGTGGGTCTCCTCCATGAGTTGGGGTCCTGAGAAATGAAAAGGGGTCTTCGGGGAGGATGAAGTGGGGTCTCACAGGATGAGGCTTTGGGGTCCTGGGAGACAAAAAGGAGTCTTCAAGGAAGACGAAGTGGGGTCTCACGGGACGAGGTTAGAGGTGACAGTCTGCGGAATCACTCCACCCAGACTCCGGGGGTAGGTAAGACTGCTCTGCCAGAGCGAGACACAGAACCCATTTAATCCAGGAAGTACAGAGGCTTATATAGGGTCCTCAGACCAATCACGACCCTGGGGTTACAACCAATGAGGCACGCTCCGCTGGGCATGCGTTTCATCACCATAGAATGGGGAAAGATGGAAGGGAGGAGTTGGAAGGTATGGAGAGTGCTCCTACAAAGTTGGAACTACTTTTAAACTGCTTGCCCTGCCACATTTTTGGGCTTGCTCCAAGGACCTCAGTGAGACCGGCCACCTTGCTATCTGTCCCTGGATCAGCTCCACCATTCCCTGATGCCCAGTTGTCAGCTGAAGAGAAGCAACAGACAAGGAAAATGCCTGCTCTTTGGCTAAGAGAAGTTATCTGGCATCAGAGGTACTTTGGGGCTTGTGGTTGTCCTGGGATTGTGTGAGTTAATTGTAATGTTTAGTTGCCCTAGGATTGTGAGAATTGCAGGTAGTGCTTCATTGCCCTAGGATAGTGTAACTTACCTATAATGTTTGATTAGTGAACATCAAATGCTAGTTGGGGTGCTCTAGCACACCCAATACTTTTTGCATTAATTAATTATATCTGATGATTGTTGTGATTGAACATACACTTGCATTTAAAGACAATCCACCTCTGAGTAATTATTAATTACACATGCTGCTTGTGACAGTCAGAAAAAGAGCAGGTGAAGTGAGAAATAGAGAAGGGAAGGAGCCAACTTTGCTTTATTCCTTATTTGAGGCTAAGGTTAGCTCCAGCTTACTACAAGGATAAACATAAGCCTGAGATCATGAACTTTATATATTAAATTGGATTGAATTTGTACCTGGTAAAAGAGAAGATTTGCGTATTATCTGAGGGTAGTCAGAGAAGTTATGAGACATGCCAGTGTTAAAGGAAATATTCTAAAACTTGTCAAAAAAGGAAGACTTCATTTTCAGTACTGTTGCCATAGGGGTCAAGACTATTATAGTAATTGGAAGAGACCAGGTTCAAATCTAAATATAGGAAAGACATGTGGGGATTTATACCCAAGGCACAAGATGAGGGAGGCCAGTGGGTGGAAAATTGCTAACAGAAGACACTGAGAGTGTGGTCTACTGCTCAATCTATTTAGCATGGGAAATAAAGGAGCCATAGGAAAGGGCAAAGACTTATTTTCTAATTTTGTGTGCCATTCACTGAACTAAGTGTTGTATATACATTGTTTTCTTTAAAGTTATTCAAATTTAAATGGCCAATATTGCCTTGTTAGATCATGAAAATCAATAACATGAGTGGAAGAAACTCAAATAGAACACCATCGTGCAAGACTTTACTGGAAAATGCTGGGCAAAGAAAGGCTCTGGAGAAGCATTCAGATTCTGGAGGGAAGGGGAATGTGGAGCTTTATTATAGGGCTTTGATAGGAGGTCTGTTGATGTTCAGCTACTCTTACAAATAGGAGCACATTTTGTTCTTGAGAACCAGCAGCCATTATTTGGCAGTGTTAATTCATAGTAGTGAAGAGGAACAGTTAGGGGGCAAATTCCTGGATTGGGGATTGGGGAGAAACTGCTTGCAGGGGACAAGGATTCCTGAAGGTGAAAACTGTACAGAAAATTCTTCAGTCTTTCTCCCTTTCTCCTTCTCTTCCTATCCCTTTCCCTCTCTCTCCAGTGCTGGATAATGAACCCAAGGGTGAACACATGGCAGTCAACAGCTCTACCAGCTACATTCCTAGTTCTCTTCAGTGTCTCTTAATATGTTTTTCATATCTGCAAAACTCTAGAATGTATTCCTTTATCATGGAACAAAGGATTGCTATTGAAATTTTGACTTGGGGAATGTGTAAAAGTATTAGAGTGTTAGAGAGGTGTCCCTGTCACTATGATCTCCAGTTTTTAAAATGATCTTACAAAACAAAAAAACACAAAAAAATAGAACTTGAGTACACTTTTTATTTATTTATTTATTTATTTGGTACTGGGGATTGAACTCAGGGGCACTCAACCACCGAACCATATCCCCAGCCCTATTTTGTGTTTTATGTAGAGACAGTGTCTCACTGAGTTGCTTGCCTAGTGCCTTGCTGTTGCTGAGGCCACTTTTTAATTTTTAATGTTAGCAAAACCCAAGACATATCAACATATACAAAGACATACACACATATATAGAGACACACACAAGGAAAGAACAACAGGTACGTAATACTCACCGACTCATTTGCAAATATTTACAACTTGAAGTTTTCCTCAGAGTATAGTTAATAGCAAATTCCAATCCTTGGGACTATTTGCACATTAGAAATATTTCTATATGTGCACTGAGCACAAGTATCTGGAAATGTCTTATCTGTTTCTATACCTCACAAAGTGAATGTTTCCAAAATTCAGTAGATACTTAGTATTTTCTGGTCATGTATGTTGTCTGACCATATCTTACTTTTGATCTGGGAAATAATGGTGGTTATAAGGTGAGTACTCATGGAACCAACTTTTACCAAATGTAAAAAAAAAAAAAAAAAAAGATTTTGTGGCTCATCTTGAGCGCATATATGATAACATAAATGAAATAAAGAGGTTGTGACATTCCTTGAGCATCTGTCCCTTCCAAGCTTACTATTTCAGATTTAGGTTGTCATCTCTCTGAGTTGTCAATAGAGTTCTGATACATAGGACTATCCACTGTGTCATCAAAACATGTCACATGTTTCAAATATTTTCTTACAAACTGATAAAAGCCATTCTGCAAGTTTTGATTCACAACAAGCTGCTTTGTCAATAATAGCCACCTCACAGATACTGCTCCAGTGGTTGTGATTATAGGACGTTGTGGATGTCACAGATATTAAATGTGAAAAATGTACAACTTGGAATTCACAAAATACTGTACGAGAGCTTGGGAGAGTGTCTTTCAAATGTACTGTTAGAAAAAAGAAACTCCTTACATTATTGCATAAAAGGATGGGAACAAAGTAACATTTGCATTTGAAAGATTTTCATTTAATTCCTCAGTTATAGAGCAGGAAAGAGTTACTGAAATCTTATTCACTCTGTGCTTTCTTACACCAATTTTTTTTATTTTTAATATTATTATTTTTCATCTTTACTTTGTCTTTATTAGTTTCCTCTGTTCTTCTTTTTCTTACATTTTGAATCACCTAGGAATATAAATGTTTTTGAAGACTCTCAGTTACCTATGAAATCAGAAACAAAACAAAAAAATAAAAATATTATAAACTAATTGAAATAATTATTAAACATGAAAAGAGAGAGTCATTATCAACTTTTAAATTTGCCTGATCTTTTCTCTTTCTCTGTTTCTAAAGAGAGTTCAAGATTTCTGTGTTTTATCCCAGTCTAACTGCTAAACCTCATAGAAAGTTTAACCTTGATAGTTGATTCCTTTGGGCTTCAAACTGAAATATTCATAATAAAAAATCAATTGTTAATTGTTTGCGAAAGGGGGCAAGAGAATAATAAGAACATTAACTAAGCAGATTTTGAAAAACAGTGTCTTAAGAATTATTTCATGTCATAATGTCAGAGGTCATGCATTTAAGAAGTGTAATGTCCAAACTCAAGAGACCACCAGAGACCACCAAGAGTCTGATTCCCATGTAATCACAAAAGGGTCTTTAATTACAAGCTCGAGCAGGGGCCCTACACCCACACCGATGCAGCGGGTAGGGAAGTGTGGCCCCGAACAATGGCTGAGCAGGTTTTTATAGGGGGAGGGGACAGGTGGTGACAGTGGACATGAGGTATGCATTGCATCATTACACAAGCACCAATTACAATCGTACAGCACCTATGGTGACAATATTGACCATTCAGAATCTAGGGGTGTTCATTACTTTTGGCGGGACCCAATCATGACCTTAGAGAGTCCTTTGAAAATGACCAACTACAGGTGAGTTTAAAGGGCCCACGTGGGGTTTAAGGAAGCAGTGAGTGATTGGCTAGTTTGTACAAAGTAACTATCCTCTCCTAGACCATGACTCAGACCTCAGGAATGCCAGGTGTATAATTTTTAACCTTTGATTGGCTGCTCTGAGGGTGGTCTGAGAATGGCTTTAGCCTTGAGCAATGTGTGGCTTTTCCTGGAATCTAAACTCAGGCCTACTAGTCTTTCTGAAGGGTCTGAAGCCTGTCATGGAGTTTATTTAGCTCAGGTCTTTCAGAAGTACATGCTGGGTTCTTACAGAAAAAAGTAACTAAAATATCTATAAGAAACTGGGAAAATAATTTTGGTTATTTTTGCTGTTGTTTTGACTGATAGACCATGATGAGAAACTGGCCAAGTGGGACTGAAGTTCATATAGAGTAAAATTCCAAATTATATATTTGAAAAAATTCCAAATACAAATGCATTCACAGAAACATAAATAAACAAAGCATGCAAAATTTTTATTTTTAGAGGAACGTGATGAGTATGGCAGAGCTGGGAGGGACATACAAACGAACAATACTCAAATTCGACATTTTATGAATATTCAGAAAGACACAATTGCAACCACAATTCAACTGAAGGTAAGGCAGCCCAAGGCTTTGAGTCACAGGTGAGGTGTGCACATTGAGGCAAACTGCTCAAGTCAGGAGCTAGGAAAGAGAGAGGGACTGGCATCCCACAGTCGCCTTCCAGGGCATGTCCTCAAGGATCCAGTGACCTCCTATAGGTCCTACCACTTACAGGTCCCCAGTGCATCCAGTACAATCATCCTGGAGACCAAGTTTTTAGCATATGATCTTTGGAGGACACTATCATATTGAAACAATGACGCAAATTAATAAAATCTTAACCGGGATTTGTGATTTAGTTCTAAAATTAAAGTGTGCTATTATATGTCATTTTGATATCTGGTGAACCTGGGAGGCCCTTACTGGTGTGACCACAATTTGCCCTTCCCAGTCTTCTCTTGATGACATAATCTAGCTGAACAATGTTCCTTGCCTAGAGGACCAATGCAGTTCCTGCTCATCCCTGCATAGCAAGGTTTCCTTCCCTGACAGATCATGGTAAAGCCAGAATTAAAAAAATAGGCAGTCAAAGTAGATAGATAAAATCAGGCCAGATTGAGGGAAACAAGACAAACAAGTCTAGGTCCAAAAGGTTGGAGGATCCAATAGCAAAAGATAAAATGCTAATGATCCCCAAAGCCCATCAGTTATAGCCCTTCCTAAAGAATTGTTAATGAAGCAAACCCTGAGCTGGTGGGAAACTACTAATCTGCCCTGAGGCTCCTTCCTGCCCCAATTGGCTCCCTAGCCTTCAGCCCACCTGTTTACCACCTTTTGCCTCCCCACCATCATCTTCCAAGCACAGGGCCTGATGAGGGGAAATTAACAAGATAGAGGAGAGGAATGTAAAAGGACAAAGAAGACATTAGTTGTATAAAAGGGATGGGACTTCCTTATCCCACTTCCTCCAGGAGAAGTCTGCTCTTCTATCCTTTAAATAAAGCTTCATTTTCCACTCTTCTGCTTGCCTCTGCTGCCCTCTCTGGTGTTACAGTTCAGCATTCAGAGAAGCTGGACACAAGGTAACCTGTAACCAGCCTTTTCAATGGGATTACTCAAATAAGTCAATCCCATCCTCCCTGGGTACTGCAATTTTGGTCTCCCACAGCCCCCAGTTTTTCACTGATTCTGAGTGCAACCTCTGTTTGGTTTTGGGAGGCATTTACCATCCTCCTTCTCCTCCTCCTCTGGGATATAAATATATGTGACTAATATGCCGCAGTTGATCTCATCTGTCTGATTCCAAATGTCATGTGTTTTACTCTTCTCAAATCCCTAGGGCAAAAATCCCCTTTTAACTACTGGATTAAAGAGAAGTTGATGAAAGCAGAGGAAATGGTCTTGTGGAGAGCAAGTTTTCAAAACTCATACAGTGAAATAAATTAGAACTCATGTTTGAGAACAAGTTCATAGATAAAATTTCATGTGTGCTCAATTTCTATTGCGTGCAAAGACACAAATGCCTATAAATACAAAAATTACATAACCTAAATTCACAACACCAGTGAATCTCTAGCCCATGAAGGAGAAGATGTTTTATAGCATTTAGAGTGCAGAAATAAGTACCAAATTATTTCCAAAGGGCTGCTTTTGCAAACATTCCTTCTTTGGTGCTTCGGGAGTTTTTGCTCTTCAGCCTTGAGAAGCCTCAGGACTGAAATGTCTTAGCACTCTCTCCTCTCCTGTATCATGCCTTTAGGCTGTGTTAAGAGGAAAGGACAGCAACTTAGGTTTTTTCTATAACTTACACAAGGTTTGGCTGGCTGGTCATGTAAATAAAGGCATTAGGGATTTGTATGTGTTGTTTCACAAGTTTTTCTCTATCACACTAAAAATCAGTCAGATAAATCACCCTGTGTATATTTTGATGTGAGTGCCCCAAGGGTAAGAAGTTTTATTGCTTAATCTTTTCATCTGTGAAACTTGAATAATATTTAGCATTCAGAAACTGCTCAATACATATGAATGAGTATGTGTGCAATAATGATTTTAGAAAATACGATTGATATATTGCTACAAATCGGGTAAGTGAAGGAAATTATGTGACTTTTACTATTACATAATTTTATTTTTTCTTATTTCATTTTAATAATTCCGCACAGCATTTGTCTCTATGATCTATACATTTGATAGTTGCCATTTTGGTAAAGTTTTATTTCTTTCCTTCCTCCTTAGCTGATTTTTATTAGATTGTATACACTATTAAATGTTAACCCAAATAAATTCTATTCGTGTCATTTCGGGCTCTTACCAGAGATAGCAATAGTGAACGCCTCTTCATTTTCTGCCTTTGTCACCAATAGTTTCTTTTTCGAGTCTCCTGGTTTAGAATAAAAAATATGGAAAATGAATTCTATAAACAAAACAATTGCCTGGCATACACAAAGAGGTGGTAAATTGATTAACTAGTAAACTGCATGATAATTAAATTCATAACTAATAATAGCAATCATTTATGAAATATTTACTATGTTTGAAGCACTGTGCTAGTGGGACATAATGTTCTGTATAATTTTCATAGTAGTTCTACAAAGTAGTTGATATCAAGTCCATTATATATGAGATTAAACTGAGGCTCAATAAAATATTTCCTTTTAAGGCACATAGCTAGTTAAGGGCTATGATGGTTAATTTTATACATTCACTTTTCTAGGTTATGGTACCCAGATTATTTGTGTCTAAAACAATTGTATGTATTTCTGTGAAGACTGTTTTAAGATACAATGAACAAATCAGTTGTATAAAGAATGCAACCTTAATAATGTAGGTGAGCCTTAACTTATCAGTTGACAGTCTTGAGAAGAAGACTCATCTTTCCTGAGGAAGAACAAATTTAGCCAGCGTATGGCGTTAAGTCTCTAACTGTAGCACTTCCCTGGGTTTCCAGCCTGCTGACCTACTTTCCAGATTTCGGATCTGCTAGACTCCATAATCACAAAAATCAATTTCTTAAAATAAATCTTGTATATAAATATATAGGTAGATAAATATGGAGAGGGGGAAGAGAGATGTATATCTTAAAATTTTATGGGTTTTTATGTTGTTTTTCTAGAAAGACCTAATTAATATATTGACAGAAATAAAATTTAAAACAAGGCCTCTCTGACTGCAAAACTAGAGATTCCTTGAATATTGGGGATAATACAAATTCAAATTATGCTATTTTAATGTTTCATTTACTACATGCATATCTTTCTGTAATGTGTTTATGTGTGTGTTTCTGCACAGACCCACCCCACCTCTGGTTACAGAGGACACATACTTCATGGACAGCTAATTAGAAGAGTGAATTTTCTGATCCCATCAGTTGTTTTAGTGATGGACTTAAAGTGAGGCCAGTTAAAGCCTTCCTGGGTCTTCTGTAAAAGAGGAATTTTCTCTATGATTCTTTTCATTAAGGACAAAGTAGAAGTTTATATGTCAGGGGCTGCCAGAAGATAAAGTAAGCAGAACAATGCACTGGAGAGAAAGACTATGGATGAATCTTTGGTGTTTCTGGGACTACACTTAGTTATCTGATATTATATATTCTGATAGTTGAAACTAATTCATCATGTAACTTAAGTCTGAATTGTGTTTCTCTCACTTGAAACTACGAAAATCAGACTAATACTTCACAACACTATTAGTCATGTTTTCTTTTCTTGTTTTTCATTTTTTTAAAAAATTAGCTCTTAAAATTTTTCATGCCCAGTTTACTGATATGTATCACCATGGGAGAAATATTAGCACAGAGAGCACATCATGTGCAAATATCCATTTTCTTTCTATCAAAGCAATATATTCAATGACTTAACAGGCATGATACTTGCAGATGCATGTAACTTTCTGTCTTTATAGAATAATTTAGTTTTCCAAATACTATTTCCTTAACTGTCTAGCTCAGGTATTCATTAAGCCCTATGACATACTTTAAACAGGTATGAATACATCAATGTATTGGTGAATTTTATTGTCAATGTTTTGGATAGATTAACATTTTACAAATAGCTGATAGCCAATAATTATTCCATAATTGGATGCATATGGTCAAAATACAATGACTGATGTATAGTCACTCAACCACAAATATTAAATCAGCAATATTCACACATGTACATATTTTATATATATGAATATGTAAAGTCTGTTACACAAAATTCTTGGTTACATATACTTTAGACTGAAAAATAGTTTTTTTCTAATTTAAAGTTATTGACTATTTAATAGTTTTGAACAAAGGAAAAATGTTCAGAAAATAAATATAATGTATCTGTTGTATAAGATTATGAAGGGATAATCTAAGAAAATCACAAACAGGAAGAGTTTTTTATGTTTATTTTATTTAATTTGAAGTTATAGAAGGAAAATAAAAGGCAAGTAACAATTCAATAACAAAAATTTTTCCCACTTTTAATATATTCAGTGGTCTGAATCACATTTGCTGTGCACAAATGTAGATTCATATGGAGCAATAATTAGATAGTCTTGATACATGCAGTAGACACATTAATGACACTAAACTTTTACTAAGAATTTTTTATTATATTGTGGGAAATATTCTCTCACTAGTTAGATATGTTGTGAAAAAATTTTCATGAATTGTGTTATGTAAAAGACATCTCTATAATTGGCTGTCTTTATAATTGGATGAATATGGAGAGAAAATACCCTGACATTTGTCAAAATAAAGTAAGTTCTCAACATGGGGATATAGGACACAGAATTTTTGTCTGATGTTTTGAATATTATGAAGATTCTATAGAAATGCTTTTAAGATTTATTCAGAATATACTTTTGCTAATTCCTTTACCAGAATTAAACATAATGGTCATGATTATTTAATAATATCATATCATTAATGATATGATATTTGATATTAATGATATTTAATAACATCATATCATTAATAATATATCATTACATATATCTAGAGATAATATTGCATGTTCAGAATAGTCATATGATGTGAACTGGTTTGTCCCAATTAATCTCTCTAAAAGCTAAATCTGATCAAATCCCTACTCTGCTAAGAAAAAGAAAAATTCTGTTTTCCTTAGCTTACAGGATAATGTCTAAGCTCTTCATAATTTGCTTCCTTATTCTGTAAAATTTCTTAGAATGTACAATATGAAAACTTTAAATATTATCACTATTTCCTGAATTCAACAGGGCCTTTATAAATATGCAGTCTTGTTCATTTTCTTTGTCTGAACAGAATGCACTCCATCTACCTTTGTTTATCTAACTCCTATTCATTCATGAAGATCTTGCCAGCTGAAAGTTGACTTCTAACAGTCAGCCTTGTTTGAATCCCTCAGACAGACATGTGTTCTCTTTATTCTCATTTCCTTTTCCTCACACCATTAATATTGTATTTATCTCCCTGGGCTCTAATAATATCTGATTATTTCTCTTTGTGTGCAAACACAATAAATCCCTCAATGTCTAGTACCATGTGTTTTTTTTTAATATTCTTTGTATTAAGAAATATGACTCAGACCTAGCACATACTTGCTAATTATTATTATGCATTTCAATGAAAGGTTTATAAACATTCACATTTGTTGGTTCATTCATCATCATAAGAAATAAATGAATAGCATATTTTTGCTAACCCTTGAATCTCTGTTTTAGAAGTGAACTCTAAATATTTTGATGGTAATTAGGAGAGATCTAATGAGGAAAGAGGCAAAAATCTGTGTATAGAGGATTTAAATATCATTATACTATCTTGAACAAAAGACATATATTTAAATAGAATATTAGAAACATTTAAACTGAAATCTTCATTTCCCTGGTATACAATCAAGTACTCTTTTGAAGGGCTTTGGAAGATTTTCAATTTGTATCTCAAGCTCAAAAAGAAATAAGATTATATTTTTTCTCATGATAGTTCCAGGAATATTTTTTTACCTCAAATATTTTAGACATTGATCAAAATGGAAACACAAGTCTATGTGATAATTTACCCTTCAATTCATTTTATACTATACACTAAAATTCTCCTAATAAAATAAAATAAATTCTCCTTACAAAAGGCTTTTATCTAGTTTATAGAAGTAATATGTGCCCACTAAAGGATTGCCACTCAATAGAAAAATGGGCAAATGACTTGAATAGACATTCCACAAAGAATAGTATAAAAATGGACAAAACATATCAGAGACTATTAAATTTCAGTTGCCATAAGAAAATTTAAATTATAAAAAATAAGTCACCTATTCATCCATTAGAAGGCAAAAATGATATAGATGGAAGATACTAGTTGATTGAAAGGGGGAATAATAAACTTGCTGTTGGTAAGAACATAATTGGTACAAATATTTGTAAACATATAGTATCTATTAAAACTGAACACTGGCATAGTCTATGGGTTAGAGATTATAGACTCAATAGTAATGTACCCATTTTAATCAAAAACATGAAGAACAAAAATTTTCATTGGTTATGCACTGTTTGTAAACATTCAAAAATCCAATGGTTCCTAAGCAGTTAAATGAATGAATATATATCTAAATTCATTTTATTGGTAAAAATTCATTGAACTGTTCACTTGTAATATTTGTACTTTTCAGAATGTTTTATGTTGTAATATGAAAGCAAAAATTATAAATTCTTATTAATATTTTAATATAAAAATAGTTCATAAAACCACTAAAGATAATAACTGTCACATTGATATAACTCTCAAATATTCATTGGCATGAATATTTTGTCAATATTATGTCAATAATTGATGATGAGATCCAGTGACCACATAAATCAGAATTGCTTTTTGCATAGACCAATCTTTAAATTATCTGGCCAAAAAAATGCAGAGTTCTTTCATGATGTTTCCCAAAGCACATGAAGCACTGATTGCATTGTATTTTATGATTGGCTTAAATTTAGGTGATGGTCTTATTGTTTAATAATGTAAATAATCTTTGATCCTCTCTTCACTACATAATAACTTTTTCCTCAAAGTCATCAAACTTCTAATTTATCAGAATTCACAGATTTCATGTATTTCTTTATACTAATGGAAACTGATGTCTATTTTTAATTCTTCTAGTCACTATTATTATAAACACATGTATGAATGATATCTAGATTGAAACTAATTAACTACTAATAGTAAATAAATAGTAATGGTTTTCTAAGGATCATTATATCTCATTTTTTTTCTGTAAATCTAACAAAGAAATAAAATAATTATCAAGATATTTGATGTAAGGATATGAAGATCACATGCCTATAAAATTCAGACCAAGGTAAGTTGGTTTCATCACTCATGAACTTATCTCTGATATTACTTATAGTATCCACACCTATCATAAGTCACAGTGATTAAAGCTCTATAATCTTGAATATATACATATGAAATTATGCATTTAATACAGATTCTAAATAGAAGTGGATTTATATGAGGAGATCCTTCTCTTTTCTTATTTTTTTCTGCAACTATAGTTGAAATCAACTTACTAATGTCTCCACTCTGCATCAGGTTGTCTGGGGAAAAAAAATCTCATGTAGAATATTGAGGGTTTATTTATATGAGGAAATAATGGCAATTGACTTCATAACATAAGTCAGGAAACAAGCTCATATTTTTAAGCAAAGTACCTTCTTTCATGGCTCATCTCCAGCTTTTTGCTGGTCCCTATTATCCTGGATACATGTACCCTGAACAGCACTTAAGTGGTTTGTGAGAAGAAAATTATTCCATGTAAGTGGCACCATCTAAACTAATTATCCACTAATGTCTGAATAACCTTCTTCATTTGTGAAATTATATTTAAAAATTATCTAGTGCTTCTGTTATATTTCTTCTCCCTAGAACTTTCTCTCAACTGGTGTGATAGCTTTTCTTTCAAGGGAAGCCTGATATATTAAAGCTAAATATCTTTAAGAATGCTTTAACTCACCTTCCATACGTCATGGAGAGCATATAACCACAAAGGGGAAGGGGAAATGCACATTGGTCTACCACAGAAATACAGAGAAAGTTTTACCTTAACAATTATCAAGCTTTTCTTTTTTTAAAAAAAAAAAAAAGAAAAAAAGAGAGAGAATTATGGAACAACAGGAGTCCTTTTCATCTCCAGATCTTTCTCATGAGAAATCTCAAGAGGACCATTAGAACTGCTGTTTCTATATTCATCTTAAGGGGAGGAGAAGGACAAACAATTGAAGGTGATTTTAACAAGATTTCAGGCAGCAGCACAGGAATTAAATGTTGAAAGCAGAAGGGTGATAATGTCAGAGCACTTGCAAAGAAATATGAGTCTAACTATGTCTTCATTAAACTTTCAGCTTAAGCTTTTTAAAGGTTGAATAAAATATTTCACTGTTGTGTCTATCAGAAATCATGTATTAAATTTCCTGAAAGATTTGGCTGTAGTCTATTTTTAAAAGATGATATTTCCAAAATTCTCATTATACATATTTTAAATGACAGTGGTACATCTTGTGAATCACCCTAAAAATAATTTTAAAAATCATATTAAATATCTAGGCTTTGATACTGGTTACCAGTAGTTATAAATAGGAATTCAAAGCAAAACAGTGGCTACAAAAAAATAAACAGAAGACCTACGATGAAACAATTCTTGTAAGAAGTTAGAGATTACTGAAGATATTGAGAAATCATGCTCAGCCCTTCTGTGTCCCTCTTTCTCCCGTATTTCCTGTGTTAGAGATTTGTATCTTCATCTACCTACTCATCAGAATGCTAGAACTCAGAATCCTTTAGCTATCAACATTACTAATCAATGACTCAGTCAACTCAGCAAATTCAGCCTTCCTGACAAATCTCAAAACCAATTTATTTACTTAGAGCTTCATTGAGATGTAATTTACATACATTGCAATCCATCTGTAAAGAGAACACCTCAATGGTTTATGATATATTTACAAAATTGTATAACTATCTCCATAATCAATTTGAAATCATTTTCACTAATCCCAAAAGAAATTCTGTGCCCTTAGCAATCAATCACTCCTGGCTTTCTTCACCTCTTACCCTTAGCAATCCCTAATCTAGTTTTTGCCTCTCTCAATTTATTCATCCTGGATGTTTTACATAACAGAGAGAATACAACATGGGGTCTTCCATGACTGACACTTTCACTCACAATGTTTCCAGTTTCTCCTGTGTTTCAGAATGGATCAGTACTTTTTTCCTAGTTATGGGGTATACCACATTTTATTTATCCATTTATCAGTCAATGAATTTTAAGGTGTTCCTACTTTGGGCTACAGTGAATAACACTGCTATGAACATTCAGACACACATTTTAATGTGGATATGTTTTCATTTCCCTGGGTATACAACTAGAAATTCTGTGCTTATCTTTTGAGGAATTGTCAGGTGTTTTCCAAAGTAATTTTAGCAATTTGCTTTCCTACAAGCAATTCCAATCTTTCTGCATCCTCTTTGATAGTTTATATTCTTTTGTTATTTTGAATATATCCATCCATGTGTTCAGTGCTAGGTCAGCTTGCTTTAAATTTTCATTTTCCTAGATTATTGATTACTTATTCCAGTTTGCTTGGTTTGTGAAATTGTGAGAGTAATGCATTTTCCTTCATTTCATTGTGTGCTTTATAAGGAATGTGCATATTTTCAGGTCATTTTCTGGCCTTGATTGGAAAAGAAAGTGTGGTGATTTTACTTGAATAAATTTGCTGCTCAAAATACTTCACAAGACTTTGCATTGTCCTTCTCAGAATTAGTTATTCTTCTGCTTCTTTTTTTATGTTTCACTTTTAAAAGTTTTATTGAGTTATTATGAATGTAAAAATTTACATATTTAATATTTGGATTTTTATGAGTCTGTACTATGAATATACCAACAATACCATTACTACAATCTAGGTACTAAACATTCCCAACATTTCTAAAATTTCTAAAATTCCTTGTGTTCTTGTATGTGTTCTTGTATTCATGTTTTGTTGTATTTATTATTTTTTCTTTTGCTAATGATTAACATGAAATCTATCTTTAATATATTTTAAAGAGCACAAATTCTGTACTGTTAACTGTAAGTACTCTGTTGTATAGCAGATCTCTGATAGTCATTCATGTTCTATAACAGAAACTTTATTACCATTGAAAAATAATTCTTCATTTCCCCTCCTCATAGCCCCCCTAACTACCTTTCTATTTTCTGCTTCTATGAGTTTGACTATTTCAGATATCTTACATAAGTGAAATCTAGCTCTGTGTTTGGCATATTTCACTTAGCATAACATCTTCTAAGTTCATCCTTATTGTTACAAATGGTAGAATTTTCTTTTTTTGAAGGCTAAATAATGCCCTATTGTATGTATGTTGTGTATGTGTATGTATATATATATACATATATAATGTATGAAGATATGTAATATATATTATTATAAAATAATGTGCATATATGTACATTACATTATTTTATATCCATTCATCTATTAATAGAGACTTGGGTTATTTCTATGTCTTGGCTACTGTGAATAATGAGGTAATGAATAAGGGGGTATAGATATCTGATATTTGATATTCTGATTTCAATTCTTCTGGATATATACACAGAAATAGACTGCTGGATCAGATGCTAACTAAACTTTTCACAAATCTCCTTATTGTTTTCTATGGTAGTTCTTTCACTCTAAATCTCATCACCAGTGTGTCAATGTTCCAATCTCTACTCGTCTTCACCAACATTTATCTTCTGTTGTTTAGATAGCCACTGTTAACAGCTGTGAGATGATTCAATTCCTCACTGTCCTATCTTATGTAATATGTATCTTCTAACATGATGGTGTTCAACTCCTATATCTTACTATATTCTAGCTATTTATGGATGCTTGGCACATCTTATTTGCCTATATTTAATTCACACACTGAAATTATAGCACTAGATAGATAGCCTCTTGATGATGTAAAAGGAAAAATGACATGAATTGCCAAAACCTCATACAGTCATAGCTTATATAGAGAGCTTGAGACATCTTTTCTAAAAATATTTAGCCAAGGTAGTTCATAATATGTATACATTTCAGAATGAATGAGTTTACTCACTCATTGGTTAATTACATCAAGCACTTGTGGAACAATTTTTCCTGTGAAACATGCTCCCTAATATTTAAAACATACAAGATAGTACTTGAATTTAGTTAACTACAGAGTTAGATATATAAGCACAAGAATGAAACAAGTGTTCAATAGACTTACTAGATAATTTCTATGAAAATGGAAGTGGCGGATGAATAAAGAATTTCTACTGGGATTTCAGGAAATACATACAGAGCGATGGTTTGATGGTTCATCATAAAAATGATAGTATACAAACAGTATTTTGGGCAAAGAACATAGATTGGTACAGGTGACTGATAGTGTGATCAACCATTCTAATTTGCCCATAACTGATAGATTTAAGTCTTTCAGCACTAAAACCAGGAAATCCTCAGAAACTGGAACAAGTTTGTCATCCTGAGTATAGACAGTGGGAAGATGACAATCAAACACATTTAAAGCTCTGCCTGGGATTAGAAACAGTCATAAGTGGACAGTCATATTTCTTATGGCCACCCGTAAATACAACGTTAACGTATCGACTTCCTACATGGTTTGAAATCCTTATATTTATAACCATAATCTTCATAAAACTTATTTAAATAAAACACCAGCAATAAAAGTTAGGTGTGAGCCTAACTTTAAAATAAACACCAGCAATAAAAGTTAAGTGTGAGCCTGCAGGGCTGCCTTTATGTTCATAAGATGACGCTAAGTTGTAAATCGATCAGTTTGGCTGACACCCTGATTTTGGGCTTCACAGTCTCAAGAACTTTGAGCAGACTAAATGGACCAAGAGACTGACTAAGGATTGTTTTTAAAAGCCATTTCCAGTTTCTTTCCTTATTCTTGATTGGCACTAACGTGCACAATGTGTTTGAAAACTTCTGGAAATTAGTTATTTTAAACTTTCCTAATTCCCTATAGGAATGGATTTTAAAAGAAGCTTATGAAAGGATGATAATATAATGACAGATAAATTTCATTTCAGATTAATGAATATGAATAAAAAGTGGGTGGATTTTTTTTTATATAAAAGTGAGGCCAACTGAAAACTAAAAGCCAATTTAATGAGATTTGTCCGCTGTTATCACCAACTGGTCACTGCCCTCTTGGAGAAGAGAAGAAAGATACACAAATGAGGGAACCATCTTAGATCTGGAACACAGCTCATTAAACCATGTCTTACTCCAAATTTTATTGTGCTTGCATCTGTTTGTATTTTGTAGTATACAGTGTGTGCTTCTGAGGGTGAAAACAGAAGCAGCAATTTCTGGTTCTCAATATCATCCCATGAGTAACAAAACCAACACCAGGAATCTGCTGTCCTTGGAACATACATAAGCAGTATGATTAACTCATGAAATGGAAAAATTTGCATAATTTTGAATTCTTGTTAATTTTAAGTTTTTATTTTTTTTCTTTCTGTACTTCATTTTTATACATATACATACAGATACTCACATATACACACAATGGTTACAAATTGCCCTAATTTCAATGATATGCAAACATGTCAAATAACATTAAACTTATTAGAAACTTGATCACCACAAGTTTCATTCATGTGTCAGTTTTGCTGGATTGAGAGCTAAACATTCTAATTATTCTGTCATTAAATACAAATCAGCTATTTAAACCCACATTCATTAGGAACTTTATGTTGACTAACACAGTATAGATTTACAATTTCTTTTAAAATAAAACTTTGTTGTATTAGTCAGCTTTCCACAGCTGTGACAAATATCTAAGATAAATAACTTAAATGAATGAAAGCTTATTTTGGCTTATAGTTTCAGAAGTTTCAATCCATAGCTCTTTGTCTCCATCCTTTTGGGCTTGTAGAATGCAGAAATTCATGGTGGGGAGGATATGGTGGAACAAAACTGTTCCCCTCTCAGAGGCAGGGAGCAGAGAGAAAAGAGTCAGGGTCCCTAACTCCTTTCAAGGACCAATCCCCAGTGACAACTTCCTTCCACTAGGCCCCAGCTCCTAAATTTTCCACCACCTTGCAATAGCACCAGCCACCACCTGGGGTCCAAGATTTAAACACATGAAGATCCGAACTTTCTTCATAATTTGACAAGCATTGTGTACATGCTTTTCCATGCTAATTACCCATGTTAAAAAAAAAAGATACATCACTGCTAAAGGGATAAATTATTAACAGACAGCAGTTGCTACTGAGACGTTTATTTATTTAATCAAAACTCAGTTTTCAGTATCTTTCTTCTTCCATAATCCCATTAATGCAAAAGATATAACGGACATATGAATGATACATTAACAAAACAAAAATAATTAATGGCCTTACTTCACTCATTAAACCATCATCAGTGACTTATTTTATTCTGTACTGCCCTCCGCCTTTATCCAACATAAAAACTGTATTATCATTTGTTGCTCACAGGCACCGAAGAGGAGTTCAGGATTCCAGGATAACTTCTGAGGCAATGTAGTGGGGATAACAATTATGGTCTTTTAAAAAATGGCTATCTATGAAGATGTCAGATATTATAGAGGCTCTGTCTCCTGGCTGGTTATGGAAATTTTCCACATTTATCATAAAAAAAGAAAAAATATAAATTAAATAAGGTGTTTGATATTAGTGAGTAAAAAGCGGAGCTGCCACAGTGATGAAGTCACCACCTGTAGTATAAGTAGACATGCATTTGCCTATGCAATATGGAAATAAGTTAATATACTTCTACTACAAATTAGTATGTGAAAAAAATATAGATTTGGAAGAAATTTAGATATAGGCCTTTCCACATATTCTTTTTTTTTTTTTGATACCAAGGATTGAACTCAGGGGCACTCGACCACTAAGCCACATCCCCAGCCCTATTTTTTTGTGTTTTATGTAGAGACAGGGTCTCAGTGAGTTGCTTAGTGCCTCACCATTGCTGAGGCTGGCTTTGAACTCATGATTCTCCTGTCTCAGCCTCCCAAAGTGCTGGGATTACAGGCATGTGCCACTGCGCCCAGCTTCCACATATTCTTAAGGTAACTATTATAACATGTATTCATACATATCATAAGGCCAATTAGAAGTCATCTGTACCTAGAAATAGCCAAAATATTGAGTGTTGGCTGATTAATTTTGATTTAATTATACAAATTAGAACTAATTCAAGATTGTCACTAATAAATTTTCTCACATCATCACTACATACCTCTAACTACCTGAGTGAGAAAAATGAAATGGCATAGTAGATAAAATTGTGCCAGTTGTGCATAATTATCAGCTGATCTTGCCTGTGCTGAAGAAATAGGAATGATTTGGTCTGTGCTCATGTTTGCAGATAATAAAAATTGGTCCAGACTTAGAATGTGTTTCAGAGGGGCTGGGATTGTAGCTCAGCGGTAGAGCGCTTGCCTCGCATGCGTGAGGCTCTGGGTTCGATCCTCAGCACCACATACAAGGCAATAAAATAAAGACATTGTGTCCATCTACAACTAAAAAATTTAAAAAAAAAAAAAAAAAAAGAATGTGTTTCAGAGCTAAAACACATACATCCACCTAGGCATTCAGTGTATGTATGTTTATTTGTGTGTGTGTGTGTGTGTTCATGCATGTGTGTGTACATACATATTATCTGCACTGTTCAGTACCACTTTTGAACATGGAAGTTCTGACTATAATTACAGAATTTCTAATACTTGACCCTATTTGAAAGCTATCAAGTATCCTTCCACAGTTTCACAGACTGGCAGAAGGCACAAGTCTCCTAAACACGAGATGAAGAACTTTATTTTTCATGACATAGAAGAATATACAAAAATATTGTTTGAGTCCTGTTCCTCTTCTTCCGTATGTACCAAAGAGAGGATGTGAGGCAAACACGGGGAGATGCTATAAATACAATAGTCACAAATGTGTGTGTATTTCTCTGTAAGGAATGCTGAGTTTAAGAAACTCAAATCTTTTAAAAGAGCTACTAGAAAATATGTACCACTCTTTTCCCAGAAAAATACATCATTTTATCATCCTGGTCTGGAGCCAAATCTTCCCTCTGCCACATAGAGGGACCCCATTTGTATTTTCGAAGGGTGCTTGCTATACATACAATCTTGAGAAGACATTTCAAAGTAAAATCTAATATAAGTCATGCAGAAAGTCTGTAAGAAATTGTCTTAACAATAGTTCTCCTTTTCAACATGATTGAGGGAGCAAAAACTACTAATGGAATTAGATCCTAAATAAAATATGGCCAACAATATGACTGCACTTTGTTTACAGTGCCATGACAATGGTCAAATCTCCAGCTACTCACAGAAATATTAATCTCTCTGTTTTGCCTTTTTTGCTATATGACACATTTTGCCTAAAAAATAGTCTGAGTTTATCTTGAGCTGGAATCTTAGGAGGCTGCCAAGAGTTAAGCAGACAATAGGCTTTTCCTGGCATATAGGAGAGTTAAGAACATGTTCTTTGGTCTCATTATCTGTGTTTACATGCAAGTGTCTGCAGTCTTCAGTAGGATTATACAGATAAGTTTGTCACAAGATGTTGCTTGCCAAAATCAATCATACACAATCAACTAAATTATATTCTCTGGTGTGCTTGTGAGTATCCTTAAGTGGAAAACTTCAGCCCACAATTGTAAGTGTGCCATGAAATTAGTTCATACCTTTAGGCATGAAAGCATTTGATTTTAATTGCTTCAGGTGCACAGCCTTGAAAAATAAGGAAGAGAGTATAGGATAGTGATCAAAATTATACTCACATGGTAGGTATGACTTCAAGGATCCTCTCATTCCTAGACACCATTTCCTGGGAAATATAAGATTATCTCCAAAGACTAAATAGAATCATAGAATTTTTATATTAGTTTTGCTAGCAATGCTATATTTCTAACTTAGAAATGTTCCTTCTTCAGAAGAACAGTGAGAATATTAAAGAACACAGGTTATAAAAATTAAACCAACTTTCTGTGTTTATTCATTTATCCAAGATTTAATGAGCATTTCCCAAGAACTATGGAAAGAATAGTAAATGCCATAAATGTTGTTACTGAATTTGTAGACCTTATATTTTTTAGAAAGGCAGATCTACCCAGATGCATAAAAACTAAACAAGGTAGTTTAAAAGATTAATAATATCATGAAAAAAGAAAAGCATTGAAGGGGTATTTGCTTTCCCACGTTCATTACAGCACAATTTACAATAATCAAGATATGAACTCAAACTGTGAGCCTAACAGGTGATGAATGGATAACAAACATGTGAAATATATATAAAGCATAATACTATTTGGCCTCATAAAGTTGGAAATTCTGTTATTTGCTACAACATGAGTGAATCTGAAGGACATTATGCCAAGTTAAATAAGTCAAGCAGAGAAAGACAAATGCTACATTATTTCACTTATAGGCAGAATTCTTAAAAGTTCATGTCACAGACAGAGAACAGAATAATGGCTACCAGAGGCTGGGAGGCAGGGTAGGGATGAGGAAGAGGAGATGAGAGATGAGAGCAGGGATGAGGAACTGTTGCTCAAAAGACATAATATTGCAGGAAGAGAGGAGGAATGGCTTTGAGATCTATTGTGCAGCAAGTGACTATAGTAAATAATGGTGAAATGTATGCTTCAGAATAACTGAGAATAAATTTCAAATGTCTTGCCACAATAAAAGGCAAGTGAGATGCACAATTTGTTAACTAGCTGGTTTTAATCATTTCAAATTGTTTATGCAGATCAAAACATCACATTGTACATATGATTTACTCTGAGAGGTAATATTAATAAAAAAGAAAAGAATACTAGCTAAGAAAGTCAAGGCCATTTTTAATTGCATAATGATGGAGATTAATTTTGAAATATTTAAGAAAAGACATGAATAATAAGCATAAGCTTAAAACTTAATAATTGTAAGTAGACATAATAAACTCTGACCCAAAGGTGGAAGTTGCTGAGCATTGTAGATGGCAGAGAGCAAAAGCCAGCATGACTAGGAAACAGTGAAGTTTAGAGGGATAATTGTTCATGGTGTGTACTTTCTCTTTATTTTACCAATTTCTATTATAAATCGTTGACCTACAATATAAAAATCTAAAGTCTAGATTGTTATTGTAATTACTGAGAAATGGCCTGCCTCTTACTGCTAGGCCTTTATGTCTGTCTATTAATCCTAATTTCACAGAATTTCAACATTAGATTAGGCCACTCTGTAACCATGATGGTTAGATTTAGAACAAAAATTAGGCCTCTCCATTGTCTTGCATGAACATAGAGAAGACATCCAAATTGACCACGCTGTAAATATAGCCAAGCATCCCCCATTGTATCTGCTTTGGGTGACACTACTGCTTTTCCAGTTACAGAATTGTTTAGAGTCAGTCTAGCTTTTCCTCCTTCTAGATAAGAGTTATGAAGATACTCAAGCACAAAATTCTCTGCTCCCCTGAACACTGAATTCAGAGAAAAGCTCTGCTTCCTTACACTTCCCCTCAATTCATCTAATATAAGCCAAAATAAGTTTCTTTTAACATTATCTTATTGAAAGACTTCACAATTCTTCATGGTGTGAATCTTCTCTGCCATACACGAAACAAGTAACAATTTCAAATTGTGCAGATACAGGTGCATTTCTAGTGGTCCTTGGCAAGAGGGACCACTGCAACCAATATTCATGTCTAAAATAAGTACAAGAGTAGCACAGAGATTCCTTTCTATGCTTCCTTAGTAAGACACATTTCATACTGCTTACTGACTTGGATCTGGAAATTGAGCAGAAAGGTCATTTCCATTCTCATTGACTGTTCATTATGTCCACTTAATGTTAACATTACTATGAACTTAACCTAATGTGTCCTGAGCAAACTATTAAGGAGGGAAAGTCCATCTTGTATATGATGTAAATGAATTATAAAATGCCTAAGTGGAATAGGAAAGGTTCTCAAAGCGAATTACAGATAATTTTTCCTAAAGAGTAAGTTACATTTCCAAGCACCCCAGTTTAAGTATAATTATCAATTACCCTACAAGAACATAATAACAGTGTAACATATGGAAATTGCCTCAAAATTACAGGGAATTGACAGTTTGTGCTTATTATATAGGGTGCTTAGTGAAATGTGTTCATGCAAAAATGATTTGAATTAGAATTTTGAGAGCAAAGAATAGTTGGCACATATTTACTCTTTAAAAAAAAAAGTTACCCAAAGATTAAGTACTTGGAAAAAAATGACCTAAGTTTCAAAGTTTCTTTAGTTCTAAGAAACACTAAACACCAGAAACAGCTTTCTTTGAAAAAAAAAAAAATCCATTCAAAGGAATTGGAGCCAAAATACACAAGGGGTAGAAATCAGTTATAAAGGGCCTTTTCATATGAGATCTGCTTTTTACTAAGAGAAAAACATTTTATTCTCAGAGTATAACCACTCAAGAACTAGAGGTATAAAATCAGAAGCACATGGATTGTTTCTGAAATTTTATAAATGCCCACCATCTAGGTTTAGACTAGATACTTGCAGCTGCCACTATCAAAGATGATTCAAAATGATGGGAACGTGTACTTAAACTTTAGTTGGTTCACTGTAATATCTGTCTCTTAGTTTCTGAATCAAACAAATTTTACAATCTGTACCAAAACATCATGATAGTAAATCTTATTTTAAGAAGACATGAATGGTTAAAAAATAGTATGTATGTCTCTTTTTTTTCCTTTAATCTTAAATTCTATAAATCTTAAAAATATACTAAGAAGCATCTAGGAGTTTTCTTACTCTCAAATGAAGGATTCAATTGGAAAAAAAATTCTTTTGGCATCTTTGTTCTTCCCGTAAACTGAAGAGAAGACAAAATGTATTAAGTCAATTTGACTGATTGAAGATGACGCTCATATTAGGACTGTACTTTCAAATGACTCAGGCAGAGATAGGACACTTTTTATTTTTATTATTAATTATGACCTGAAATTTGCCAATCTTTAATCTCACAATTCTCTTGAGAATATATATCTTTTTCTCAATACCATTCCATTCCTTTAAAATGACTTGTGTTTTCAATCCTTGGTCCTTATTTTCTGAAATAATACTGAAAGGACGGCATCTTCAAAAATACATCCAGATTAGATTGGATGTTCATACATGTTTGCAAACACTGATATGTTTTTGTATATATGTATTTCAACAATGAGGTAGTAGTGAACAAACCTGGCAGAACTTCTAATAAGAAACTGGAGATTTCAATCTTCTGTTTAGAAAATGTACCAACCTTAAATATGCTGTGTTAGCAGTCATCAGAACTAGTGTGAAACTTTAATTCCTAATCAAAATTTTAATCATGGATTTTTTAAAAGTACATATACATTTTAAAAAGTTGAAAATGTGTTTCTCCTAACGGAAGTTGGAGCAACTCAGGTATCCAGCAGCAAGTGATTGTAAAAGATAATGTGATAATTGTTATTATCAATCAATATGTATTTAATATTACTATGTGTAGGATGATGTTATATATGTTGAGTATACCAATGTCATCACAGCAATTCAGTATAGCAGGTAAGAAAGAAATGGATACATACAGCAACATGGGTAGATGCTAAGATATACATTAAAGTAAAAATGTTGAAAATAATACTGTGTATTTATAACATGGTTCCAAAACTCATACACCCAAACACAATCATGCATATCTAAAGGACATATACACACATAGAATAGATAATAGAGGGCAGATAGATTATAGATGAATGACAATAGATAGATGAAAGATTAAAAATAAACACATACATGTTTGTATGTGTATATGAGAGAGAGAGAGAGAGAGAGAGGGAGAGAGAGAGACACAGAGACAAAGAAAAACAGAATGAGCCAGGTGGGGTGGTGCACGCTTGTTATCCCAGCGATTTGGAACGCTGAGGCAGGAGGATTGCAATTTCAAAGGCAGCCTTAACAATTCAGTGAGGCCCTAAGCAACTTAGTGATACTCTGTCTCAAAATAGAAAATAATAAAAACTAAAACAGAATGAAAGTTAGTTATATTGGTGTATACATATTAGATGAAGTGAAAAGGAACATCATAAATAAACTTCTGTCAGAATCTCATTAAACATTGCTGGTGGGATTGCAAATTGGTGCAACCAATCTGGAAAGCAGTATGGAGACTGCTTAAAAAACTTGGAATGGAACCACCATTTGACCCAGCTATCCCACTCCTTGGCCTATACCCTAAAGACTTAAAAACAGCACACTACAGTAAAGCAGCCACTTCAATGTTTATAGCAGCACAATTGCAAAACTGTGGAAGCAACCCAGATGTCCTTCAATAGATGAATGGATAAAAAAACTGTGGTACATATACACAATGGAATATTATTCAGCAATAAAAGAGAATAAAATTATGGCATTTGCAGGCAAATGGATGGAACTGGAAAGCATTATGCTAAGTGAAGTAAGCCAATCCCAAAAAACCAAATGCCGAATG